>OZ035997.1:13559535-13607035 GCA_964035015.1 Corallium rubrum
GGAACGAAGAATTTTCTGAGGGAGGCTCGTCGTAACATCCACATTTGATGTAGGTAATGTTACATTCGCTTTGAGGAAGAATATCCTTCCGCATGCCTGTAATAATAACCAGATAATCAGAAATTTACATATATCAGCTGAATGTAATGTAAATCAGTATTTAATAAAATGATATCCTAATTCTTTTTTACTCCTTGAGAAAAAATAAGAACTTGGTACATTTATACAGTTCAATTATGGTCGACACAACATAGAATAACAATTGTGCTAAAGCAAAAAATACGGAGAGGAAAACACCGTGGTAACTGATGAATAATTTCACCTGAGTTCATTTAACATTTCAACTGTGAATGTCAGTGCAGTCTTTAGGATCGTTTGAACCCGCATAGTTAATAGAAACTAAACATGGTTTGGAATCTCAACAAAAGTCATTGTTTTATGTTTTTGTTCAGGTTTATGGAAATTTGTGCACCTTCATGGTTACTGAACATATTGTGTTTTCTGTATAATGAAGTAATCATCCAATAGCAACGTTTGGATTCAATCACTCAACCATATTGTTTAAATATTAATAAACCTAAAACAAAGGATTTGTGAACCTTCATGTACCTTTCAACATGAATCGTAGCTTGATTTTTAACCGCTTTGAAGTTTGCCGGGTTTCCAAACCATGTTTATTTTCTATTAACTATGTTTGAACGAGCGGCTTAACTCTGACAACTTGCAAATTATATTATAACCCAAGTTTCATTCATAAGTCATTATCTATATATGCTGGCAAATTTGACTCAAATTCACTTTCGGCAGCATTCTGCAGTATAAAATGTCATGAAAACATATTACATGGTCAGCAGAAATTTATCAGAGAAATTTGTGATTCTGTGGCCGTCATGCCAGCGAAGTTATTGAGTCAAGGTCAACGTTGCTGGTATGCATGGTAGAAACTGGTACATTTATTATGCATGAGAACCGGACCGCGTCATGCATATGTATAGTAACCATATGATAGCGAGTACAACTAAGGATTTACACTACAAGTGATATTTGTGGACGAACCGTTGGGCAATTTACATACTATATTACAAGTGGCAGAGTCGAAGGCATATTAAAGGGGCACTGCAGGCAGCCGCCATACGACACATTTATGACACGCATGTAAGACCACGAATCACATGCTAAGACCTAGGTGTTGCATGTTACAGAGGGAGGAAAACCGGAGTCCGGAGAACCCCGCGAAAAACCTGGCCTCGAAGCACAGGAAAGACAACTAAACTCTACTCACATGAGTATGGGTTATTCCCAGACGGCCACCCATCCAAGTACTAACCCCGTCTAACCGGGCTTAACTTTTGGTGAGAAGCAGCGTCCTAACAACACACGCCACCCGCATATATGACAACCAAGTTTTAGTATTTTTGTAACGTTTGTGTGAACAGTTTGCGGACCTGATCAATGTGAGACGGCTGTTATTTTCTATTGGTATAAACGGCCTCATAAAGATTTCAGATTTTAGTAACGGTCAGTGCTGATATTTGGCGGAAAATTAAAAGGCAGGTACATCATTGTGTGATCGCATGACTAGTTCATATAGAATGGATAGCATCTACTCTAAAGAACAAGACCCAATCAAATAAATCACAAATGTTGCATGCACATATATATTGCAGTAAGCTACTTGGTGTTACATTTCTAATTTCCCTTGACAATATTTGGTCAACGGTACAAACAAATTTCGGCTATTTAGTATAGTATATATTCTTTTTTAGCTTGCCTATATACAACACGTTTCAATATTCATTAACATCTAATATCATTTAGTTGATCTTTTCATTATACCAAAATGGTAGATAAGCAAGAACAGGTAAAAAAGATAACGTAACTAATTTCCTGTGTAAAAGATAGGGAGAACGTTGCTTAAAAAAAAACCCGTTTTAACCACAATTTTCAAGCTTCGTTGTATAGTACAGCTATCCTTATAACATGAATATGTTATATTTAATACTTATGGGTGCGTATGTATAAATAAGAAACAAAATATTTCCTTGCATGTTATATATATTCACACGCCAATGCTATACATACAATTACAAAACGAAAACAATATACTTACGCGGCTTCGAATTTATTTTATGACATAGGTCGCTATACTCATGTAAAACTTTAAATTGTAACGAACTTATATATTTTTGATCATATCTAACAATTACATTTACAGTCAAACCGGATGTTCTCTTACATGCGACTTTGCAATATTGCGCCGCAACATTGCAATGTTGATTGTCAATTTGGCTTGAGCAACTTGCAAATGTCTCGTGAAGATTCCTCAGTAGATTCCTTTAAAGGTTCGTCTTTCTTTTGAGTAAATATACAAATTTATGTTTAAAATATTACTGTTGGTGTGTATATAGTATTTAATGTATTTTCAGCCATGCAAATGGTGGTTTAAGTAACGAAATGTTGAATTTCGGAAATAAATATTCCCGAAACGTTTGCAAATTTCTCACTGGAACTTGTCAATCAACTTTGCAATATTGCACTGTAGCTCGCAAGAGAACACCCTGTAAATAATTCTACAGCCATTCTTTGATTAACCCCAAATAATAGATTTGTCAGTAAAAACTGCTGGTGCTACCAAGCCGGGGCTTAATAGTTCAAGACCCATTTCCAAATATTGCTTGTTTAAATTAAATTATATATATATATATATATATATATATATATAATATATATATATATATATATATATATATATATATATATATATATATATATATATATATATATATATATATATATATATATATATATAAATATATATATATATATATATAATATATATATATATATATATATATATTATATATATATATATATATATATATATATATATATATATATATCAGTATAAACAATTACAACTTCAATAAAAGATTATAGACGAATTATATTGTATAACAATGACATCAACAGAGGCAAATACTTGGTCATATAAAGTTTCTACTTACTGGTCGAATTGCTGATGTAAATTTGGTAAATCACAATAAGACACACCAGAAAATAATGAACGAAACAAATATTCATATTTAAATTAGCAAACGGTGTAAAGCACTCAGTATATAATCCTTCCAGTTTAACTCAGTTGATTTTCAATCTTAGGAACTAAATAATTCCTCTGCATGCAAGTGAGAATTAGATCATCTCTCGCTGTTTGACAGCTTTTGAATGGTTGTACATTGAAAACTAATTAAATCGTCATGGGCGGTGAGAAATATTACACGAATGACAAAATTTAGATGAAAAGTCTATAATATATATTGGCAATATATAGATATAGTAATACACGCTTGTCGCATACTCGTCCAACCGTATATAATTCAAATCGTAGTATAAAGATAAGAGTCCAGCTCAAAATTCTTAAATGTATTGCCATAGTGAAACTGAAAATCAAAACATTTAAAAATAAATTCACTGACGTTTCGTCGCTATAAGTTGCAACATCTTCAGAGTATTAATTTACATGTGTCAAAATATATCTATGTATACAACATTAACATGTGAGAATAATTAATTAGAACAGCGAACCAATGAAAATAAGGTGACGTGTGAATAGTCAGTGGCACAACAATTATTGAACAAACCAGTGAAGGTGGGTTGCGATGAACGGAGGTGGAAAAGCCATCGGAACGATCAATTAAAACGTCTAAAAGACTAAAAAGGGAAGACTAGAATTGGCCTCTAATTCACTGGCAAAAGTGATATTGAGATGCTGCGAGTTACTGATTGAAAAAGGCGAACATGGACACGAGAGGATTAAAAATTGGGTTAGAATAAGAATTGAGATTAGAATGAGATTTATAGATTGAGTTATTGCCATACTGTATCCACATTTCTTTAGATTAACTAATTTTGAAACTGGCACGACAGCTGTCCCAGTCCTACGTTCTCTGTTTCGGCAGTATATCTAACCTTATTATATTTCGATTGTTGTTTCAACACTGTCTACGCAGCACGCTACTTTTATGTCCCAGGAAAAGTCAATCTATATAGAGAACTCTTTTACTGTACAACACTATAGTAAGTATCATTACATTGTATAGCATTACACATCGGGAAATAAAAGACAGTTACAAACAAGAAGTTAAAAAAGGACCCATATTGATAAGAAATACAATGAGAAGCATAATGAAGAAATATTTATTAATAAAGTCAATTTACAGTTTGAATTGACGCCAATTACTATGGTGTAGAGAATTGAACCTTTCACGATCACTAGCATTAAACTAAAGGCATTACAGCGGGCACAGTGTATCCGAGGTGAATAAGCGGGTACTACGTGTGTAATAAAACAAATTTTCTTTGTTTCGTGCAGGTAGTACTGATTTGTGCAAATAAACGATGTTAGTATAAAAGCAACTAGTGGACTATTACAAACCCTGCATTCTGATTGGCTAAACTGTACTTACTGTTCATTGGTGTCCATAAACCTTTAGTAGCGAAAGAGTCACGTTTTAATAGCAAAAAAACACTACAATTATCATGGTGAAAGATTATACCTATATATAACCTTTATTTGAAATAGAGGACATTTCAATTCTTGTCAGGAAAAGGATCTATTTATGCGTGTTAAAGTTTAAGAAATGTCAACATTGTCTGCGGTTCAGAAAAAAAATAACCCGGAAAAAATTTATGCAATTTTTCAAACGTTTTCAAAAGTTTTGAAAATTTTCAAAATTCTTCGAAATTCTTCACTTCAAATTTTTCAAATTTGCGATTGTGCAATTTCGCGATTTTTCAATTTTGCAATCTTAAAATTTTTTAAAGTTTTTAAAAAGTGCAATTTTGCGATTTTGCAATTTTGCAATTTTGCGATTTCGCAATTTTGCAAATTTTCAATTGTGCGATTTTGCAATTGTGTAATTCTGCAATATTTGAAACTTAATTCTTTGAAAGTTTTCATGGCGATAATGTAATATAAATAAGTTTTGTGGAAACACCACGTAAAATATTTCTTTGCTAAGCTTTCGGCTTGTTGACTCAGGCCTTCATCAGAGCAATGACAACCTGAAGTTGTTGGCTCACGCACGTCATTTATAAACTAAGCAACTGATCAATTAAATCACGTAAGAATACAATGGCCTATCACGTTAATTTTATTAATTAGAAAACAAAATCAAGAATGTTCTCCGAATAGGGCACACCACGTGCTGTTTAATGGATGTCTTTCCTGAGAAATAGTGCGATGTTTTGCAATCTCAATAGACTCCCTTGTTCTTCGCGTGAAGTATTGCTTGTCACTGGCTAAGAGTGACGACTCTTCCCACTTAACACGATGGTCATACTTCCAAGCGTGCTTGCATGGGCAGAAGGATGTTCTTTTAATATTAAAATACATTTTGTTTAATGGGCAGAAGAGAAGGATGTTTTTTTAATATTAAAATACATTTTTTTAAGGGGCTATATACTTTATTTTTAATGGGCGGAAGCGTGCTTGCATGGGCAGAAGGATGTTCTTTTAATATTAAAATACATTTTGTTTAATGGGCAGAAGAGAAGGATGTTTTTTTAATATTAAAATACATTTTTTTAAGGGGCTATATACTTTATTTTTTATGGGCGGAAGAAAAGAAATGTTTGTTTTTTTTAATGGGCAGAAAGATGTTCTTTTAATATTAAAATACATATTGTTTAGTGGGCAGAAGAGAAGGATGTTTTTTAGTATTAAAATACATTTTTTAAGGGGCTATATACTTTTTTTTAATGGGCAGAAGAGAAGGAAAGTACATATTTTTTTTTAATGGGCAGAAGAATGTTTTTTTAATATTAATTTTAATTTTGTTTAATGGGCAGAAGAGAAATGATACTCAACTTTAGAAAGTCAAGACAGAGAAAGAGACAATTGGTAAGAAAAGGGAAATCGCTCCTGGACTCGGACAAAACAACAGAAAGGAAGAAAAATCACGTGAAGCTTAATATGGAATATATATAATACATTCCAATTATATTACAACACGCCACGAATATTGTCTATTACTTATCAAACGTCTAGCTGTAGAGCTAGCTACTTTGTAGAAATGCTGTGAAATAAACCATTATTAAAATCTAATTAAAGTTTATGCAAACTACGATGATGTTGTATCAGATAGAACTACGGATTAAACATTCATTTCTTTTGAATTTTCCTCATGACTTATTAATGAGTTTGATAAATTATCATTGGCATTCGATTACCATGGTTACGTTTGCTTTATTATCCAATGAAATTTGAGTGTCAAAATAACGGCTATTTTTCATTTCTAACATGGAAGCTTTTAGAACACTCGTACAAAACTTATCGCCGTTTACTGTTAAACTAATAAGCGCTGCGTACATCGATCACCACTTTGAGGAGCTGATCGGCTGCCTGAGTCGTGCCCAAGCTGACGAAGTTCGGCTGGACCATCGATCCTTTGTCGACTACATGCGCGATGCGCGCGACACTTGGAACGATGCAGAGTTTCTGGGTGTCGCCGTAACAAACAAGGGGTCGGACGAGCCGCTGGCATTCTCTGTCGCCAACGAAAGGCAATACCGTGGGGCTGGCAGGGAAATACGGAAGATCAAAGAACTCGACATTGGAAAAAGACAGAGTTCCGCAGAATGAGTCAGTGGTGCCTAGATTACATGGTACGGATTGACGGATTGCATGGACGTGCCTTGAGGCACATCGCAACAGGTGCACTACTACAAATACTTTCCGAACGAGAAAACACCATGCTGTGGTTTTTGGTTGGAGGTGGGTTCAAAAACACCAATGCCATTTTGCTCTACACAGATCTCGGATTCACCATAACCAGTCTCGGGCACGACACATATCCAATATTGTGATGGCTTGATGGGTAGGTGGAGTGCCCCGTGCCGCAGCTAGATGAGAAGATATAACATGGAACAAAAACGTCTTTAAATAATTATATCATAGATAAATGTTTTTAAGAGCATGTTACAAAGGAATTTTCTTTAATATATAGATGGCAAATGGAAAATATCGTCCGAGTGTTGTGTGCTTATGTATTTCTGATGACGACGACATATTTGGTGAAGAAATTTGAATTGCATGGTAAGATCTTATTAACATAATCATGTACATGTTTAAAAATAGATAAAAATAGATGATTAAAAATAGATAATTAAAAATAGATGGTTCAGAAAAATGGCCAAAACTCGATCTTTGACAGAACATAAAAACAGAACTGAGTGAACGTGATATCTACAGCGCCATCGCCCATGATCTTGTGCCAGAAGTTATTTTTCTGCGACGCTTGCAATGCCAACTTGAACGAGAGAGTAGAATTTTATCGCAAAAATGCAAAGAAGGTCTAACCAAGCAGCAGCGTTCTTTCTACCACGCGTACATTTTAGATGCAGTGAGAAGCTTGCGTTGCAAATTCGAAGAAACAAAAAGCATGGAACAGGTTAGACATCTGCACGACTTTTTGATTATTTCACTATTTATCACTGTCATGCCTGGCAGGTCAAAAGAACTACCAACATTGAGGGTACATGTCGAGGAACAGCAAGGTGAGTTCAATGTACAATTTGCAGACGGGAAAAACTACATTAATTTTGTCCAAGACGGTTCTATTTCCGTGAAACAAACTTACTTTAAGACCGCGAAAACACACGGTCCTGTTCGTTTGACAATTCCCCAGGATGACATGTTGGCTTATTACCTAAAAGTGTATCTCAAGAAAAGGTCTTCCTTACTGTTAGCCAACAGTCACAATTATTTCTTTGTGTCGTTCAAAGGGCAACCATTCTCCTCGAGTGGTCCGTTCTCACAATATGTCAGCACAATTTTTGAACGCGAAGTTTCAATTAAGGCTGGGACGACGGCCTTGAGACATGCAATTTTGACTTATTTCAATTCGCTTGAGGATTCGAAAGATGAAAGTATGTGGGAAAGTCTGGCTACTCTCATGAAACATACGGTCCGATTCCAAAAGACTGTTTACGACGATCGTTCACACTGAGCAAGGGCGGAAATTCATGAAAGAACGAATTTCCGGAATTTGAAAATTTTAAAACTTTTGAAAACTTTTGAAATAAAACTTTGAAATAAAATTTTGATAAGTGCAAAAAAATAAAATTGCAAAATTGCACTATCGCAAAATCGCAAACAATTTTGAGATTGCAAAATTGCACAATTGAAAAATTGCAAAGTTGCGCATTGAAAAATCGCAAAAATCTTTGCAATATTTAAATTTGCGATTTTGCAATGGTGCAATTTGCGATTTTGCAATGGTGCAATTTTGCGATTTCACGATTTGAATAAAATATGAATATTTTTGAAATTGCGAAATAACACAATTGCATTTTCCAATTTTTAAATTTTTAAATTTTTTAATTCTTTAATTCTTTAATTTTTTAATTTTTCAATTTTACAATTTTTCAATTTGTCATCATGTCAACTTCTCAATTTTCAAATTTTTTAATCTTTTAATTTTTCAATTTTTTAATTTTTTAATTTTTTAATTTTTCAATTTTTTAATTTTGCAATTTTGCAAATTTTAATTTTTAAACTTTCAAATATTTTCCAAAGTTTTCAGAACTTTGCAAATTTGCAATTTTGTAATTTTGCGCTTTTGCGATAGGGCGATTTCGCGATTTTGCAATTTTTCAAAATTTTATTTGAAAATTTTTGCAAATTTTTGCCATTTTGCGATATTGCTTGTGCAATTTTGCAATTTCAAAATTTTTCGTATGTTTTTCAAATTACAAAATTGCACAATTACAAAATTGCAATATTGCAAAATTACAAAATTTGCAAAATTTTGAAAATAACTTTTGAAATAAATTTTTGAAATTTTTTGAAAGTGCAGTTGCAAAATCGCAAAATTGTAAAATTGGAGAATTTGCAAAATTGGACAATTGAAAAAACTACAAAATTTCAAAATCGCAAAATTGCGCAATATGCAAAATTGCAAAATTACAAAATTTCAAAATGTTTCAAAATGTTACCAAATTTCAAAATTTTATTTCAAACGTTTTTTGCAATATTGCAATTTTCAAATTTTGCAATTTGACGATTTTGCAATTTTGCAATTTTTGAATTTCAAAGTCATAGTTTGAATAATTTTTTCTCAAGGGAGCAAAAACCAGTGACTTGTTATGAAAGTCAATTTGAAAAGTGATTGCGTGGTGTCGAGACGGCGCAATACGATAAATTTACATATCTGTAAACTTTCTTTTTAAATATTTTGCTGGAAAACATTATCACTGTATTTGTTTTCAATACTTTAATTCATTTGAATAATTGAATCTGAGATTATTTGAAGAATGTAATAATTATACATTTTTCTAAAAGCATTGCATTGCATTGTGTTGCGCTATCTTTAGTCCGTACCGCAATTTTGCTACAATCTTCGCAGCAAAAAAAAAACAAACGTTGGTTAAGAATCAAGACAAAAAAGCGATTCTTTGCTAAAAAAAATGTCACTGGGAAATCCTTTTTTCTTGTAAAAGAATCATTATAGCGATAACTGGCATAAAGAAAACAAACATAAAAGCCTGATAATAAATTTGAGTATATATATCTTATTTTATTGATTTAATTTATAGACTTTATTACTGACCAATAATCAATAATCTGACTAATTATATTCCTGATCAATTGTCAATAATCATCTTAATTGACGGAGGACAATTAATTACATGGTAAATGACTAATAATGTAGAGGGATGTGGAGGGTTTTTTTACGTAAAATTATTATAACATAAGTTTTCCATGTAACAAAATATATATTTGATGTACTGCAAAATTTCAATTTAGTGATATAGCCGGGTTTTTTTTTTATTCTTTATCTATATAAAAGCATTTCAACTGAAAAAAACCCCAACTAAAATATTTTATTGTATTAAGATACATTTTGATTATTCTGATACGAGGACTAAGCATTACAATTTTTCTATGAGAAAAACTTTCCGTTTACATCTCTTCTTAATTCTTACGATATTATTATAAATATTAAGTACGACGTCACAGCTTTCGTTAGAAGTGGTCAATATCGTTCATTGCGCTGGGCAGCAATTAATATTACATGGAACTGCTGGACAAGGAGACAACTCAGAACAAATAGGAGGTGGATTGCTACCAACGCAGAGTTTAACATCAACACACAGTCCTAGAAATAAAAAGACATTCAACAAAATACAGAAATATCGATAACGTCCTATAATCCCAAACAATATTTATATGTTGTACAATTATATCTATATAATTAGATTTATTATATGGCTTTGCAATGTCCTGAGTTCTTATTGGTCAACGCTGGGCTGGATACGCATTTTTACAGATTGTGGGTCCGTCTTTTTCCGTATTCGGATCGCTGTTTTGCTGGCGTTAGGAATTCTAAGCTCGTCATAATTGAAGTGCATGAGATTCGTGATTAATTTACAGAAATCACACCATGTTAGTGACGTACCTTGTGCATCTGTCCTTTAATAGACACGGGCAACAACCAATGAATATGGACATAGAAGACACGTCATTATATATAAAAGGTTGTGAATACATCACGTTTGTTATTTATTTATTTATTTATTTGCTAAGGTTCAGTTCGGCCTGCCTACTTAGGCTTTCGTCAGAGACTGTTGGCTTCCCCTGTTGGACACTGGACTTACCTGGACAGTGGCAACATTTCCGACTGCTTGGTGGTCTAGTTTTTGTCGCAGTTATTGAAGATGATACAGGCCAGTTAGGACCAGGATTACCAAATGGCCCTCCAGGTTGGTAAACCGAGCTTGACGTGGGACACGTTGGAAGAGGTTGGAAACAAATTCTGTTTGCTTGTCGATTGACGCACAGTGTTCCATTGTAACAGTATTCAGTTGGCGAAGTAGATAAATAGGCGTCTGCTGCTGGCTGTATTTGAGCGGCCATTGCATCAGCAATAGCTGCAACTTGTTTTAATTTTGCAATAGGAAGATGTGCTACATTAAAAGAAAGCAATAACGCATGTTTATAGAACACTCCTTTCTAACATACACCTTCACAATATTTATTTATTATTAGTATAAATACGCAGGTGATTGTAGAAAATCGCGCGTACTGAGCTGATTGGTCGAGCTATACGTCGGACTAATTCTCGATAATCAACAGCGTTTATTCAAAATGGCCGCCAGCCAATTTGTAAATGCGACAGACGAGGAAATTTACAATTTTAAAGAAAATATTGTTCCTAAAACTACGAAATTGTGTATTTATACTAAAAAAATTATTCGCCTCAGGCTCAGTGAATATCAGTGAATAATAACCTCCACTTCGTCTCGGTTATTATTCATCGATATTCACCTCGCCTTCGGTGAATAATTGTTAAATATTATTGTTGTTACGATTGTTACCATTACTATTAATGTTGTTAATTAAGTTAATTTAAAGTGCCTATGAAAGGAAATTTCACTTCAGTTTTTTAAGATTGTATTTGGAAGAGCACCTAAGATAATGAAAAATGGCTTTTACATGCCTTTCAAACCTTATCCCATTCTTGAGCAATGACGTCACACGTATGCGGGAGAAAACGGAAAATCAGTCGTATCTTTGACTTGGTTTAACTACAAGAAACTACACATTGCAGATGTGATCAGACCCCAAGGAAGATTTTCAACGTTTGATTTGGTTTAGTCAAACCAATCCAAAGATATGACTGATTTTTCGTCAACCTCGTCCCCAGGGCATTTTGCCTCCACGTTGGGAGGTCGGCTAAAATGGCCCTGGCATCGGCTGGTCGATTCTATAATCGGATTGGCCGGTTTAAAAACTTGATTAATTCAGATACAGTGTAATTTATTCATCAAAATATGAATTGCAATAAATCCACTCTGCGAAGTTCATCCAAAGAATTGTAACGATAGCTTTGGTTAAAGTCAAGAACAACATTAGATATATGTTTCTTCCCGACATTTAAATGTATCCTGGATAATCGTGGGGAGTATCATGATGAATAATGCTAGCCAGTTGCATTTATGATAAAGGTTCACATGAGTGATTCGGCAGAGCGTTAAATATTTCTTATTTATTATTCATGTATACGTATTATACAAAAACGAAACACAAAGACCGCATAAATTTTCTTGCCAAAACACCCCAAAATTCTGGGTGTCACGTGACCAGTCGATGCCAGGGCCATTTTCGCCGACCTCCCAACGTGGAGGCAAAATGCCCTGGGGACGAGGTTGATTTTTCGTTTTCTCCATACAACTTGTGACGTCATTGCTCAAATTATATAGCCAATAAGTCAAGAATGGGATAAGATTTGAAAAGCATGTAAAAGCCATTTTTCATTATCTTAAGTGTTCTTCCAAATACAATTGTAAAAGAACTGAAGGGAAATTTCGTTTCATGCGCACTTTAAAGAGAAAGTCTCATAATATATCTTCATGTTTCTCCGAGAATAATTCTGTAATAAAAGTGTCTTTATAAGTTTGCATCACAATGAAAGTTAGACTAAGCTACAGCTGTCATCTAAAATTAAGCTCTCGAGCTTAACAATTTTTTTAACCTTTGCCTATGACAAATCAAAACTTGGTGAAAATTATGTTCGATATCGGCACTTTTAGTTGTATTTGTCGCTCGGGTTGTCAGATTTTAAGCTCTCTTGGCATGACTCGTACCCAGTCGTCAATTTAATAGAGGGGCGTTTGCAGCGCAACTGGAAATATGAGGTAAGGAAATTTTGACGGTGCATTGTGGGAATGACATTCCCACCAGGCGCCGCAAACCTCAAATATTTCCAGAGACGACTGGTAGGAATCAGCTTTTGGCATACATAAGCCATGTGTTATTTTGTCTCAACACACTTTATTGTGATGAAGAGATCCGAAACGTCCGTATTTCGTTCCAAAATATCTCGACCTAATTCACTTCATTGTAACCCTATAAGACGTCTAACGCTTCAAAAGGGAAACCCACAGGGAAGAAGATGTCCTTCTAGAACAGCGAACCAAAAGTGTATCAATATTTATTTCAATAAAAAATTATTTGTGCTTTATAATGAGGTCGTCATGCACCGCACTCAAGAAGAGTCAAGAAAGAGGGAAAAAACTTGAAAAAGCGAGGTTCACGTATTCACGTTATAACTAGTACCAGATTCCTTGCTGAGCTCGTGATATAACCTGCAACAAATGATCTCCTTTATATGTTGTGACGAAAACCCTATTAAAAGATTTTTGCTAAGTTTTTGAGACTTGTGTATAGCCGTGGCTGGTCGGGCCTGTCTCCTGGTAAAATTCTAGCTACGACATCAAAACTGCTTAATTTAGCAAATAGTTGAAATAAAGCATAAAGCCCCATGCATATGTACTCTTATAAAGGCACGTTTGACGTCATTTGAACACGAAAGAAGTTCTATCGTGTTCAAATCACGTCAAATGTGCCTTTATAAGAGTACATATGCACATTTTATAAAATATGAAGGAAAAAACAAACTAAAATAGGATAGTTTTGAAAGTTCGCTAGATTTTCCCGCCAGGTGACGCCATCCAACGCCATTTTACGTCACTCATGGTCTTCATACTCTTATAAATGTACGGAGCCCAGCCAATCATGCAGAGCGTGCGTAGAGGATACCTTATTTTATAAATACTATTATAATAAATTCGTTTTAGTTTGTTTCACTTTGAGTTGAGTTGTTAAAAATATAATTATTACCATCACACTTACCCAGAGCTTTTGTTGGCCTTTTTGTATTTGATTTCGGTTGCAATGGTAGTTTTTGTGGAGGATGTGGAAGAATTTTGGGGAGTATATGGGGTTGTGGTTGTATTTTTTGTGGTTGTGGCACCGGTTGCTGTAGTGTTAAACGTTGTTTCTCTTGTGGTGGGTGTTGGTCTTGCTGAAGAGCCTGTTTTGGTTGTGCCTCCCCTTCTGGCCTACTTGACTCTACATCCTTAGGATCATCAATTTTCACAGTATCAATTGTCGTCCCATTCTTTTGTATCCTGAAAATAAATGAAAACTGAGAAACAATTTCTCTATAAACTGCAATGGTGGCCAAAATTACTGAGCCGCACAAAGAAAATAATGTTATTTGAAATAATCCATAGAAAATGCAAATTAAATTAGTACTTTCCAGGATTTTAGATAGAAATCAACAATATTAATTTTACAATTTTTAGGTTATGAACGAGTATTTTTTGCGAGATTTGACACTTGAACTGGATTTAGTTACCCTAATTAATAATAATGTAATTTACTTATATTCATTTGCATAAATATTTTTAAAAAAACTGTGGGCGACATGGGCAATTCCATGGTGACTCATGCTACATTTTGAACAAAAACAATGGATCAATTCCAATCTAGTTTAATGATTTATTTATTTTAACACTTCAACTATTGTCTGTAGATACCTAAGGTCCTAATGTCATAATTGAATCATGGTGAGGATGGAATATTTGATTGTACAATGAAAACGGAATCTATCTTGAATTTAGAGACTTTATGATAGACAAACTATTTGCATAAAAATGAGTTGAATTTTAAATGACAAATAGGTAGAACAGCTACATAATGTCTGTGACTCATGTTACGTGACTCATGTTACATCTTAAGTGTTCGTTATAAACCAGTCCATAAACGTGTTTAATCGCCTCTCAGACATAAAAATTAATGCCTGTAGTGATTACAATTTAAGTGATTACAATTCTTTTTATGAAAGAGTCTATGACTTGGGCAGATATTTCACACCACCTTGTAAAAGGAATTGAATGAACATCTAGGAGAAAATAGGTGATTATTTCTCTCTGGAGGATTAAAATATTGGCAACTGAGACAACAAATCAATGATTGAACAGAGCACAGAAGCAATCCAATGGCAGTATTCGATCGGCCAAATTGACTTTCTTATTGTCCCTGAATATGTATGCTATCAAAATAACTTGTTATTTTAAAGTTCCTGACAACTTTATTTTTTCATGAGTGTCACCATTAGCATGGAATTGCCCACATGCATCAGACTCTCAAGTCTTATGTATTTTACTCTGGCTAACGCCAGACGATTTTACTCGTCACAAATCTCTATTCAACTATAAAACTACAAAATAACACGTTTTATTATAAGGCTGGATTTACTTTCCCGTCCGTACGCGAAACGACGCACGCTGATTGGTTCCTGAGAGGTTGGGATTTTACGATATTGACCGACCGGTCAATACGCTTTTTTCTCGGCCCTGTAAGTTTTGGCGGGAACATTTCTGAGTTGATTTGAATACAAATAAAAGAGAAATAGGTATCTTTATTCAAATATTCTGAACAATAAAATGTGTTGGAACATCACTGCTGGTTTCCTTTAAAGCTGTTTATCTAAAAACACGACAAATAAAAGCCGAACTGGTGTAAATAAGAAGGCCAAGAACCGACACGAAAAAGTTAAAAGGTAAAGTAAACAGCATGCTCCGAAGGTGAAAACAACGCTCGAAGCTTAAAAATAAAATGAACCAACAGCTATATAATAAATTCCTTATTAACCTCGTTTGCTCGGTCTGTACTGGAAAGTATTTGCCCTCGGTTTTATCGCGCAAACCTCGCTCCTTCGTCGCTCGGCCTGTACGAAAACCTCAGGCAAATACTTCCCGTACAGACCTTGCACTCGGTTAATAAGTCTTTATTACTGCTAAATAAACCAACAAATGCAAAAACTAAGCTTCTACAGCTTTTATAGTGTTCTTTGTTTGACACCAAGGGCGGAAATATTTTCAATGTGGCTTTTTTCGTCTCTTTTCGTGCTACGAAAACATACAATGTTCCATGGCGAACCAACTGACAGCAAAAGGTTAAACTCGAAAAAACACATTTTTGTTGTTTTCATACACTTTGAGATATAAGAAACTGACTTCTAATTATTGAACTATATTAGATTATCAAAACTATATTATTATCAAAAATAGCCTATATATAAGTGGTTCATTAATTTTGGCCACCATCCTCTAACTTACCTAGTAATTAAGAACGCACGTTTAATTTGTAATGACTTGTCGTTGTTGTTAATCGAGTCCTTCGTCTACAAAGCACAAGAAAAACAATATATTTCAAAATTAATGAATCACCAAGCCAATATAAGCAAAAGTTTAATTTAAGATTAAGGTTAATGTTGAAATTCCTAATTACCATCAGTACTACCTGACGTTTGGATTTAGGAACTGACTGTGTTTCTTCGTGTAAATCATGAACAGACTCTAGGAGCTTATTGTTTTTGATAGGTTCTTTGGACTCTTTTGACTGGTCTATAATAGTACAATGAAAAGATGGAGTAAGTTTTAGACAAAATGTTATCAAATAAAATGCTAATAATAATAATATAAATGTATAGTGCGCTTCGTAGCCGTGTAGAAATATAAGTAAAAAAGGTAATGGTTGGTGTACTACCGATCGCAATCACCAGTTGCAATTGTAAATTGTAATTGAAATACTCATAATTGTGATTTGTCACAATCAGATGGTGGAAGTTTATGATCGAAATGTAGTTTCCATCTATCCATTTATCCCGCATTCTGCATCCATCCATCCATATCCATCCGTCTATCCGCCCATCCATCCGTTCGTCCATGACTATCCCGTCCCCATCCCATCCGTTTGTCCGTCCATCCGTTTATCAGTCCATCCCTTCGTCCGTCCATCCGTCCGTCCATCTATCTATCCATTGTCAAAGATCTATATAACCTTTTAAGCAAAGTCTTTAAGGGCCTACAATCGAAACGTTATGGGCAGTAATTCGATAGTACACTAAACCTTTTATTTTGCCATAAAAACTATTTTGCACAATTCTCAACAGCACTCTGCATGTATCTTGTATTATATTATAGTTTGTCTAACTAGATTATAATATGTTTAATTACACAGTCTCACCTGATAAACCTTTACTCAAACTCAGTAAAACAATAATAAATGTAAATTGTGTGACTGAAGGCATCGGTTTTAATATTTCTTTGTTGTAATCTTGCTTTATCCAAGTGAGAAAAACTGGAGTCGCTTCTTTATTAAACATAATCCATGTGCACGCTATAAAGGTAAGAGAAACAATCATTCAAGTAACAATGATATATACCGGTCACCAATGACAAGATAACCAACTAAACAAAGCAATCTATTTTGACTTATTTCTTTTCTTGTAATATATGTTACTCTTATTAACTTATTTATATCATTTTCAACGGAAATCCAATCACGTAAAAAGTTAGACCTATGTAAATAATTGTAAAAACCATAAATAGATGTTTACAAGGGCTTGTATTGTACATGTCTAGTTATGTACGACACGTCACGTCACATATTCTTTTTTAAACACAGCTCAAAAGGCCCATTTTATACATGCAAGTAATAAGATGTTTCGATTCCTTTGCCTTAATAAACATTGCGCTAGTGATCAAACATAGATATTTATCTCTGTTGATGATCATTGATAACATTTATACACAGTCATCTTACAAAGGGGCACAAGTTAGAAACAAGGTTGGTATTTTTGGTGTTTCTCTTCTTTTATAATATAGTATTATAGCTAAACTCAACTCTAATGAATGACTTGAGTAAAGGTATTTAGTGAAATAACTGCAGCATGATATTAAGGTTTTACATTCAACAAAGGATAAATATGGGGTATTTATAACTTGATACAGCATAGTGCATGCATGCTTTGCGTTTCTGCCATAGCAAATACCTGTACCTTATAACATGTGCATACTCTAGCTTCGAGATGTAGCCAACATGCAGGCAAACACATATTCCTATAAGTTTTATTTAATTTCAGTGAGCTATATAATGATTGTGTGAAACTAAAATTGTCATGTCATATTGAATATTTGAATCGATATTTACACGAGATGAAACTCTGCGAGGTGTATTCTGGTACGTTGTATCAGTGAGATCTAAATCAATGCACCCGCTCTGATATGATACCATGCATGTACACCGTTTAAAGATGCTGATCTCACTTCAATGCACTCGGATGCATGACTGTTTACTTTTAAACAAAACAACCTCGATCTACCATCTGAGTTCCAGAGACTCCAATGGTTAGGGCGTCCGACTGGCATTCGGAAGGTTGTGGGTTTGAGTCCCGGCCGTCTGCAGGAGCTCAGGTTTTTCTCTGAGTTCAACTTCGACAGTTTGTACAGCAAAGACAAACGAAAAAAAACTTTGAAACTATATATTTGGACTTTTTATGGTTATACTTGATTTAATCATGCATGTATATATACGTTCAATCTTTGCATTTTAAACAATGCATGCATGCATGGTTTTACACTGTATGATGTGTTTTCATTTCTATTTGTATTGTGTTTGTTCTTAACTTTTAGGAACCTTGTATAATTGACGTATAAATATATAACATCATTTATGATATACAGGGTGTATCAAAAAAAAGGCTACCCTTAGAAAATATAATTAACATTCTTTTCAAATAACCTATTGTATATTGACAGCCCTGTGGTCAGTTGAACCATTTTTAATCGAACTGATATGAATATAATTAACATTTTTATTTCAGTTATGCTTCTTCATACGTTTAGAAGTTATCGTAATTTCCCAGGTGTATACGACCATTTGTTTTTTACGCATCCGTGACTTCAGAGGTGTCCAGGGCTGTCAATATACAATAGGTTATTTGAAAAGAATGTTAATTATATTTTCTAAGGGTAGCCTTTTTTTTGATACACCCTGTATATCTCAAAATGCTAATTGTGCCTTGAAGATTTAGAGGGAGAAAGAGAGAGACATTATCTCGACACGCGGCGCGGTTTACTCAATTTTAAAACTTAGTTTTCAACAAAGAGCTGTGGCTATTTATCAAATATGTGCATTATGTATACAAGAAATTATTATAAGCTATTACATTTATAAGAAAATATTAAAATTATTGTTGTGTGCAAAAAAAAAAACGAGTGAGAGAAGGAGAGTAAAGAATATTTATATACGAAAATATACGAACTCCTTTATGCTCGAGTGCCATTGTGCCAAGAACAATAAATACACATTTTCAGATGGAGATTGATCAGCATCCTGACGTCTTATATTTTCAATTCTATAATTATTACTGTCTCAGAAAACGAGATCCTGAAATAATCCAATTTCATGTTTTAGTCAAAACTAAAGTGTTTTGTCGTATACTGAAAAATCAAGGATTTTAAAGTTGCATGCCGTCCTATATATACTCCTTATTTATCGTGCCACTACATGCATATAACGAGGACCTGTATACTCATTATCTACCGATATAGATATTCTACTGGTATATACAAACCAAATCTGTTACTGCATTTGCATCAAACTTTCAATAGGTACAAAAATGCCAAACCTTTAAAATAATAAACGACGTATACTACCAACGTTAAAAATACGAGGCAAAGAACAAATAAAAGGACGAAACAACTAAAACATTAAAATATATATTTTGTGCTATCTTTTTGTTTCATTGTTATCTTCCACACCCGTAATATAATAAATGGCATATAGTTATCTTCTGATCATAGGCTGGGAACTTTATTGTTTGTTCCAATGAAAGGAGAAGTTATATTCACGGTTGCAATATGTGTTCCTAAAATCGTGGATAGAAAATATATGTATCCAAAAATGAATCTTAACAGACCACTCTCTATTTTTATCTTTCTTATGCTTTTGTGTAATGCTATATCAGGTGAGTAAAGTTTCTAGTTAGCTTCTAAAAATTATAATTTCAGTTCATGCAGTTTAGTTCAGTTCTGCATGCAGTCTGTTTAGTTTTACATGCGAAATTTACATCATGTATAACATAGGACCAAAAAAACCCCTATATATACAAGGGTAAGCGCGTCCATCCAATGTAATTACGAAGGGGGGAAACCGGAAAACCCGTGAATTATTTTCAAAGCACACTATAGTCTAGAGAACGAAACCTAGAATTTTTTCCCTTTTAAAATAGCTTATTAAACTTGCACTTGCGGGCAATCTGGCACGGCTGTATTCATAATGGCTGCATGCAGACTAGTTTGAATACATGGTATTAAAGCTATTAATGTAGGTATTTTAAATTCATCTATACTTTAAAACTGCAATGTTAATTTAATTATATTTTAGCCAAATATCAAGTGTAATTCAAACTTGGTTTCACATATGATTACAGTAATTACATGTCAAACTGTCAGCCATACAAGACATGGTTTATATTGCTACTCTGGTTTAACACTTTCCTGTCCGAATTGGTCTTTAGTATTTTATTCTGGCTTACGCCAGACGATTTTATTCACCTCTGTGTAAACCAGTCAAGTTTTCTATCATAAACTGAGGTTATAACAACAACTTTTGTCGATATCTCTTAAAAATAAAATTAAAAATAAGATGAAAAGTAAACTATATGGGGTCACCACATAGTGTGGTTATCTCCCCGAAATTGTAATTGTAGAAAAATGGGATCACCACTCAAATGTTGGTATCCCCCTGAAGTTGAATAAACAGAAAAGAAACTTTTGTTCTTTGTTTAAGACTGTGGGAAAAACTCTTTTAAAACGTGCTCATCTCATTCCAAATACTGACAAATCAAAACTCAAAGAAACTCTACATGTTCTAAGCGCTCTCAAAGAAAACAATTACCCTAAAAATTTTTTAGCCAATTTCTCAAAGGAACCTAAACGCACTGATAAAACTGACACTTCTTCGAAACGTAATGGTTTTGCCATTTCACCCTACATCAAAGGAACTTCAAAACCTAAAAGAATTTTGGCGAAACACAATGTGAAAACCTTTCCAAACCCTCTCTCTCAATTATTTCCGAAACCGAAAGACAAACAAAATATCTTTCAGAGATATTTTATTCTTTTGAAAGTCAATTTCTTTTCTGTTTATTCAACTTCGGAGAGATAAACCCACGTTAAGTGGTGACCCTGTCTTTCCATAATTATGTTTTCAAGGAGATACCCAAGTTAATTAGTGGCGACCCCATATTTATATAGTTGCTATTATTTAATTTCTGGAAGATATCCACACTAAATGGTGACCCCATATTTTTATATTTAATATTTACACTTATTTAGTATCGGGAAGATACCAACATTGAGTGGTGACCCCATTTTTCTACAATTATAATCTGGTTTACACCTTAAACTAAGAGTAGCAATATACACCATGTCTTATCCATTACCTGGTGGCTCACAAAAACATATATAACTTGTGCGTTTTACTGACAAAAACTTCATAAATTTTTGTCAGTTTCAAATAATTTAGTATACGTTATTGGTTTACAATGAGAAAACAGGTCAGATCCTAAGGCATAGCCCAATAAAATCTTGGTCTAACATGAAACAGGTCGACAAACATTGAACTAGCTGAACAGCTATAAAAAGTTGTCTTTTGAACCAACACGAACTAAGAATAAGAAGAAAATAAAGACACAATTATCAATGCCAAGGACAGGGACAGCGATTCTTTCCGGAGTTTCCTTATTCTTGGTTTGCACTTGACGTCATGCATGACAGCCATGTCGGAAGAACTTTAACAAAAGAAGCTCATTAGCAGCTATTGTATTTGGTTTTCATTTCCTCGAACATGACCGCTATATCGTTGTCTCCTAAAACCCAACGGATTGATAGCAAACTATCAAATGAATACTTATCAGTTGTTCTTATGCAAACATCAATTTATTTATTTTCTAAGTCGTCACAGTCCATATAGACCATTTGCACAATGACTTGAGATGGCGTTGGGTGACTACAACTACCAGAATGCTTTGCCAGTATTCTAGGGTTTCGGCTAAAAAGGATCACTGAAAAGTGCCCGTCGAGATTTCCAAAAAAAGTCTCAGAATTTTAGCAATCTTTCCAATACCCTGACTACAACATAAACCCTATCAGACTAATCTGAAACATGGTTTACTGCCCAGCTTTTTGGAAAAACATATTTAGCGACATATTTTAGAAAAGTTACGAAAGGACTGGACGGTTCTCTTCGGGTGATCCCTTTTAGCCGAAACCCTAGAATACTGGCAAAGCATTCTGGTAGCCATCTCACGTCATCGTGCAAATGGCTTATTCAACTCACTCATTTGTTTCTTGGCTGATTTTGACTTTGTCCATAAATTGCATATGCCCGCAGGTTGTTTTCTCATCCTTACGCAAGACGATTCAAACAAAAATTTTCTTCTTGCAAAAATAATAGATAGATATTTTTTATAGTCATTTACAGTAATCTTAACACTGTCCTTCGCCAGTCAGGAAGGAAACACTCGGTACAACGATAACCAAACTCGGTTTAATATAAACTAGAGTACAACAATGGCTATATAATAGAGAGCCGAAGTAACGATAGGAATAACGAGAGAAGCGTGCTTTCCTAATAAGGAAGACATATCCTTATATAGGAGTTATTCCCTAGATATGAATTAACATAAATTAACATAAAGTAAACAGCTAAGCCACATATGGCGTGGTATCTTTTTCTTTTGCTTCCCTTTTGTTCTTATCACAATTTTGCTAGAGAAGATCAACTGTAAAGTACAAGTTTGCTATGGAGTTACAAAGCGAACGGAGACTAAGTGTCATATTCAAAATACTTAGGCGGGTGTCGGTCACGTTGAGGTCGGTTACTGCTTCTTGTGGACTCATCACAATTATCTTGAGGAATAGAGGATGCAGAACTAGATAGAGGAGTATCTTGCATACTTGGTGGGTTGTCATCGGACGCTGGAAGGGTTAATACTGGAGGTACATCAATTGGTGGGAGCGGATGATCTGAAGGTATATCGTCGTCATCACTGTCAAGGTCGTAATGCCGGGTGGGTGTGGGTAAAGGCAAGTGACTTGGAACCAGCTGGCATTCGGTTATTTTAACCTTGTAAGATGAGGATCGCAGTTGGTTACCCGAGAACTTTTTGATAAAACACCAAGGTCCATCGACGGATACGACTAAATATCTGCTTCGAGATTGAGTTTTGTCATGATCGGTGAGAAGAAATACCAGGTCGCCGACTTTGATTGACGTTGGGGAGATGTGCTTTCTGGTAAGACCTTTAGATTTCTCACTGTAAGGATGGTTCTGTATCCGTTGGTTGTGTTGTTTGACGATAATATTCCTGTCGGACATGGGAAGATGGGCGTGTGTGAACTGATCCCGCTGTGTCCACATCTCACGGGACGATATACCACCTCTGCGAAGACGTGAATTAAGGCGGGAGGTGGCAACTGCGAGGATGACGTTGGTTACTGGACCACCGTTCGGCGCTTGGCGGAGGAGTTCCTGTTCCAGTTCAGCTACGGCTTTCTCGGCCACCGGATTCTTATTAATGTTCTTGACGCGACCAAATTCTAAGGATAGACCGAGACTCTTGAGTGTGGTGTCGTCGCGTAGACCAACAAATCCCGGCGCAGGGTCGACTCTGATGATGGCTGGAGGGCCCTCTAATGGGTGTAGACCGCTACACAAAGTAACCAAGGTGTCGCGAAGAGTGCAGCTCTTTTCGTCAGGGATCATGGATGTTACCGTGAAAGAAGTGGTTGTTTCTCGTAGAACCAGAATAAGTTGTTTACAGCGTCTGAGAACATCCGCAGCAAAGGAGAGGCCAACTGCTTCAGGTGCATCGTCGGTGGTGTGCTGTGTGAAAGGCTGAGGGAACGACTGCAGCGAGACACATGTGTGGCATGTGTCACATACACGGTCAATGGCCTTTGCCATGTCTAGTGCGTAAAACGAACGTTTCATCACTAACTGAAGCTGATGTTTCGAAGGATGGTCAAGCTTAATATGCAGAGCTGTTACTAGGCCATCGAGGACAGAGCGAGGGACAACAATGGAGTCAGTTGATGGGCATAACGGATCGGTTCGGCGGACCACTAGTAGACCGTCGTTGGCAATGGTAACGACGTTAAGATAGCGTTTGACATCTTTGAGGTTGGTGATCTTCTTGGAGGGACGCGTTCCTTGTTTCAAATGGGCATGCATGAGTTCGTCGGAGATCAGGGCAGTCTGACTGGATTTGGATCCACGCTGATCTGGTCGTGAAAGGAAGACGTGGCATGCGATGGATGTCTTCGACGGTCGTCGAACGGACAACTGAATCTTCAGTGGTGTTGATGAAATTGCAAATCTGACATTGTGGCTCGTTGCAGTCTGGTGCGTTTCGACTAGAAAAGTCCGATGGAATGTTTGCTGATCCAGCCAAATGCTGAATGTTTGTTTGATATCTGCTAACTGTAGAGAGGAATGATGTCACTCTGGGACTAGCTGAAAATTCTCCACGACGGAGCTTGTCGATAGCCTGGACGCAAGGTTTACTGTCCGTGAGCACGCAAGCTTGGTGACTCGACTGAATAATAAACGGGCTAAAATGTTTCACGGAGGCAGCAATGCCTAAGGCCTCGACCTCGCATGGAAGCCACGTGACTTGATGTTTCCTCAGCTTTGCGCTGAAAAACCCAGCTAAAAGAAGGTGGTTGTTACGAGACACGTACAAGGTCGCTCCGATGCCGCGTTTAGTTACGGAACCATCTGTCACAATCCACAATTGGTCGGATGATCGCGGTAAGGTGATACATTTATGCGTTAAAAGGGATTTCTGAGCTGAACGGAACAATTCGGATAGTGTATCAGTCCACTGTATGCGATCTTGTGACTGCTGACCTGCAATAGCATTCTCCAGTGGGGCTAATATGTGCGAGCAGTAAGGTAGGACTCGACTGAGAACCTTGTAAGCGCCAATAAATGAACGAAGATCACGAACTTTGTCAGGAGGAGGACACGATGAAAGGGTGGCGATACGATGAGGACTGGCAGATAGGCGTCCCTGCGTCCAAATCCATCCTAATATGGTGGTAGATCGAGGACAGATGATAGTCTTGGAAGGAGCGAGTTTCAGGTTGCTCTTTTTGAGGGCTTGTAGAATGCGTTCCCAATTCTGTAGCAGTTCTTCGGGTGTATCAGCACCAACGTATAAATCATCAGCAAGCTTGGCAGCTATGCCATCTTGTAGGCAATCTCCGAGAACCCGACACATTAACTCTTCAAGGGCTGTCTCAGATCCCGGCATGCCCATGGCACATCGAGTGTAAGCCCTGACACCACGGAACGGAGTTGCGACTCCACAATACTTCATGGAAGCCTTAGCCAATGGGATCTGGTAAAAGGCGCTGGTTAGGTCGGATACTATAATGTAGTTCCACTGGGCGATTGTACGTAGGGTGGAATCAACATCTGGTAGGAGTGATGGTTGTGGTTTACTGTAACGACCAACGTCGGCGAATGCAGTAACAAGGCGATGTCCCCCACTAGGCTTCTTGACGAGGAACGATGGGTTTAAATACTCCACAGTGATGCCAAGGTCTTCGGGTCGTTGAAACACTCCTTGGGATTCAAGGTCATCAAACTTTTGTTGCAGTTCCACTAATTTATTACGAGAATACTGGGGAAGTCTTCCCTTTCGCTGTGGTGGTTGCACTGGGCCCATGTTCACGACGGCTTCAAAGGGGCCCACGGCGCCATTGTACCCAGGGATTGTAGAATCAAATACTTCATCGTATGATTCGAGTAAGCGCTGGAATTGTAAGCGTGTGCTGTCAGGTAGAATGGTATCAGGATCAAGCTTCACAAAAGATGACTTGGTTTGTGTGATGCGTGGTGGAAGACTGGTGCTAATGGGTGGCACACTGTGCTCGGTGGAGTTGGGTATGTGGGTGGGGAGGACTTGGCACAGATGGTCATGGCGAGGAACACTTTTGGGTTCATCTGTGTCATTGACTATCCGGATCTTTCCAGCAACAGCTTCAATGATGTGTGGGTGGGGCCAACTTCCAGTAGACTTTGAGCAATCTGGGCGAGACTCCACGGCTAAAGTGGCATCTGGATCAATGTCACTGGGAACATCCAATTCTAGGTAGTTGCCAGGCCAGACTACAGTTGATAGAGAAGGGGCACGAAGGACACTTGCTTGAGTACGTCTGATGTTGTTCGCTGTAGGACTGGGCGAGGGTGAACCATAATAGGAGATGTCTGACCCCTGGATAGTGATTTGTTGTTTGGAAGGACGAATGGAAATGTCATTGACAGTCATAAATGGGGTTCCAGCTAACACATCAACATCAAGGTTGTCAACAACTAGAGCATCTAGTTGTAGACTCATATTATTACGTGTTAGGCTTAGATGAACTTCTCCCACTACTGCTAGAGGGGTGACACCGTCGGCTTGGAGAGCGCTTTGGTTGGTTTTCTTAATAGTTGCTCCGATTGCTTTAGCGACCTGGGTTTTGATCATACTGGTTTCGGCACCAGTGTCTAGCGTTAGTTGAAGTGGATGATGACAGTAAAATACTTTTAGAAGAGGAGACTGTGTGATAGTGACACGCTGGGTAGTGGTTTTGATGTGGTAGCTATGGCAACTGGGAAGGCCTTCAAGTTCTGAATCAGAGAGGGGCTTGTCATCCATGTTGTCTTCAGGACTAAGGACTTGACGTGAACGTGCTAAATACTGACGATCTTCGTGTGGAAGGTAAGGACATTTGCTCAGGTAATGCTGATACTGTGGACGCTCAGCTTGTTTGCACAAGGGACAGTTCTTTGTTGGTGGTGCTCCTTTGGTTTTAGAAGGCTGTGAGGTATTTGGGCGGTGGGCTCGGTTATAAGTTGGTGATGGGTGGGTTTTGTTGAAATTTTGCTTCTTGAATGCTGTACGCAGTACTTTAGCTTCATCTGATGAGTGAATTTCATCAAGGAGGCTGTCTAAGGCTAGAGATATCTCTGGTTTTAACGAAGCTAGTGTCTGTGAACGAAGCTCAGCACCATATCGTTGTTTAATGAGAGCAGGTAAGCTGGGGTGTACCAGTCGGAGCCATGTCAGAGTTATTAAATTTTCAAGAGAAGGGGTCACCTCCTCATCAGATGTAACTACTTCTCCATGGTGTCGAATACCCCCATTGGCTGCCAGTAGGTTATCGTCGACAAAGCTTACTAGTCGTTGATAAAGATCTTCTGGACGCTCACCAGGCTCCAAGTGAATGTTATCAAGGGCCAAAAAATGGGCTCCTGTTGATTGGAAGCCGTAATGGGATCGAATTGCTTGCCATATTGCTGTTGTGGATGTCGCAGTTTTGGTGATGGTGTTTCGAGATATAACCGGGCAGTAGTTGGCGATTTGGCCAAGCAAAAGCTCTAAATGTGTCACTTTTTGCTCAGCAGTACGACGTCTAGCTGTAGGTACGTCTTCCCCATCACTTTCGAAACCGCGTAAAGGAGCAGAAGGTGTTTTCTTCAGCCACGAAGCGCCATCAACAAAAAACGGGGCGAAGTTGGGGTCGAGCGATAATGAGTATTTTAAATTCTGACGCCAAGCTTCGAAAGAGGTTATTGTTTCTTGCTTGGTCAGCGACCATTGTTTTGGAGCACGAATGCCTGACATTGACACGGTACGGCGAAACAATTAAATTTAATAAAAGTACAGACTTACGGTTCGCTGAAGTCTTGATTCCAAGAATGGCTTCACTTTAGCCTTGGTACCCGGGTTGAGTTCAGTCTTTTGGAACAGCGAATGTACAAGCTGTCTCGTTGATGCCTTGTTTTATAGGTGCGAGGAACTTCCTTCTGAGCTGTAAAATTTATGATCTCCACTGTGTCGAAGATCGTAGGACAGTAAAATGATAGTTGACCGCTGCCACCACGCCAGTCAGGAAGGAAACACTCGGTACAACGATAACCAAACTCGGTTTAATATAAACTAGAGTACAACAATGGCTATATAATAGAGAGCCGAAGTAACGATAGGAATAACGAGAGAAGCGTGCTTTCCTAATAAGGAAGACATATCCTTATATAGGAGTTATTCCCTAGATATGAATTAACATAAATTAACATAAAGTAAACAGCTAAGCCACATATGGCGCTTGTTCTTTATATGATACAACGCCACGTGACCTAAGTAAAATTTGAAAGCGTGCCAAACTTGAACACATCTAACAACACATCTGTGCATTTCTCATTGTTTTTGACAGGAAAGTTACTTGTGCTAAAAGACGTGATACCAAATTGCTGTATTGAAATATGTAGCAGGCCAACAGTTTTTCTACCAAGACCAACGGTACCAACCACGTCGTCTCAACCTACTTGCATTTGTCCACCTGTATGTAAGCCACAGGTACTAAAGCCACAAATACCAGCGCAATCACAGGCACCTAAACCACCACTACCAACCACGCCGTCTCAACCTACTTGCACTTGTCCACCTATATGTAAGCCACAGGTACCAAAGCCACAAATACCAGCGCAGTCACAGGCACCTAAACCACCAGTACCAACCACGCCGTCTCAACCTACTTGCATTTGTCCACCTATATGTAAGCCACAGGTACCAAAGCCACAAGTACCAGCGCCGTCACAGGTACCAAAACCACCAGTACCAGCCACGCCGTCTCAACCTACTTGCATTTGTCCACCTATATGTAAGCCACAGGTACCAAAGCCACAAATACCAGCGCAGTTACAGGCACCTAAACCACCAGTACCAACCACGCCGTCTCAACCTACTTGCATTTGTCCACCTATATGTAAGCCACAGGTACCAAAGCCACAAGTACCAGCGCCGTCACAGGTACCAAAACCACCAGTACCAGCCACGTCGTCTCAACCTACTTGCATTTGTCCACCTATGTGTAAGCCACAGGTACCAAAGCCACAAATACCAGCGCAGTTACAGGCACCTAAACCACCAGTACCAACCACGCCGTCTCAACCTACTTGCATTTGTCCACCTATATGTAAGCCACAGGTACCAAAAGCCACAAATACCAAGCGCAGTTACAGGCACCTAAACCACCAGTACCAACCACGCCGTCTCAACCTACTTGCATTTGTCCACCTATATGTAAGCCACAGGTACCAAAACCACAAGTACCAGCGCCGTCACAGGTACCTAAACCACCAGTACCAGCCACGCCGTCTCAACCTACTTGCATTTGTCCACCTATATGTAAACCGAAGGTACCAAAGCCACAAATACCAGCGCAGTCACAGGCACCAAAACCAACGGTACCAACCACGCCGTCTCAACCTACTTGCATTTGTCCACCTATATGTAAGCCACAGGTACCAAAACCACAAGTACCAGTGCAGTCACAGGTACCAAAGCCATCAGTACCAACCACGCCGTTGCAACCCACATGCACTTGTCCAACTACATGCAGACCACAAGTAACAAAGCCACAAGTACCAACTACGCCGTTACAACCCACATGCATTTGTCCACCTATATGTAAGCCACAGCTCCCAAAACCACCAATACCAACCACGCTGTTGCAACCCACATGTATTTGTCCACCTATATGTAAGCCGAAGGTACCAAAGCCACGAGTACCAACGCAGTCACAGGTATCAAAGCCACAAGTACCAACCACACCATCACAACCCACATGTATTTGTCCACCTATATGTAAGCCGAACGTACCAAAGCCACGAGTACCAACGCAGTCACAGGTATCAAAGCCACAAGTACCAACCACGCCGTCACAACCCACATGCACTTGTCCACCTATATGTAAGCCGAAGACACCAAAGCCACGAGTACCAACCACGCCGTCACAACCCACATGTATTTGTCCACCTATATGCAGGCCTTCACAGGTACCAAAACCACCAATACCAACCACGTCATCTCAACCCACATGTATTTGTCCACCTATATGTAAACCACAGGTACCAAAACCACCAGTACCAACAACGCCATCACAACCCACATGTATTTGTCCCCCTACATGTAGGCCACAGGTACCAAAACCACCAATACCAACCACACCGTCAAAAGTACAAGAAGTATCAGTACCAACTACGCCGGCACAATCCATTTGCATTTGTCCACCTATATGTAGACCACAGGTACCAAAGCCAACACCAATTATCTCATTCCCAACTTCTCAACCATCATATTTTCAAATCAGTCAATCAACAACTATCTCACCTTGGCAAATTATATCTCTCTCTGCCTCGCTGCCAATTCCTAAACTTACTGCAACAACATCTTACTATTTAGCCACCAACAATCTGCTGTCAACAGCACTACAATTAATACCCACACTTCTAAAAACAAGTAGCTCTACACAAATACTACCACTAGTACCCACCTCATCAATATCTACCTCTCTACCTGATTTAGCTACATATTTTATCAGATTAATACCACACATTTCACCAACAAACAACAATCTTCTCACGACGTCACTCTCAAAATCAAAACCAACACTAACGAACTTAGCACATACCACACCATTATTTACCAGGCCATCACTTACTTCATATACTACTACGTCAACACCCACAACACTAACAACAACTTCAATAACTTCAACGCCCCAAGTATCAGTTCAAACACTGATACCATCACTAACAACATCATATCCCACCACACCACAACTTGCCATAACAATTTTCCAAACATCATCCCCAATGTCATTACACTTACCAACAATCACACCATTACCATTACCCACACAACTGCCATCAACTACACCACTACCGACTGCCTTACCACCGTATGACTTATCAGCCATAAGTCCCCAACTGACTACCTTACTACTTTCACCAACCATGTCATCGCCACCAAACAAACCATCACAATCAACAATTCCATCACAACCACCAGACACATTACAATTACCACCAGCTTTAAGACCACCACCACCCAACACAGTGACACCATCACCAACGCATACATTATTACTCACACCACTAACCAGCCTAACACCAGATATGCCATGTTATACATACTCAATGTGCCACCACCTACGCAAGCTCAACGCAAGACAACAAAACGTGATGCAACTAAACCAAGTACATTCTCAACTGAAAGTTCAACAACTCTGGTTAAAGTCAAGGGCTGCACTTCAAAATGGCCTTAAAGTTGATCAGGATATCTTAAAAGGACGAAAATATTTAATGTTACTAAATAGAAATCATCGACATCTGTTAATTTTGCGCAGAGCTAAATAACTAGCTTTAACAAGCTAGGCCATCTTTGGGTTTAAAATTCAATGCTAGCTGTAAATTTTCAGCCTGCGCGCAGTTACTCTCAAATTTCGAGCTTTTAACCATCATAATAGTCATGTTCAATACTTTGTGTAAGCTTATAGGCAGGTTATGCAATCTTCTATATATATAAATACTTTATTTACGATATAATTATAATACTGGTAGTTTTAAAATTCATGAAATTAATGAAAGAGACAAAAGAAATGGCAGCCAAAGTAGTACAGGATCATCCTATAGTTTGCATAACTTTAGTTTTAATTTCCTCAAGTAAGATAGCCTGTATCACCAAAGTAATCAGTAAACATACATAGTTATCTACAGTAGATGCATTTGTATTTTTAGAAAATATGGTCACCCTGCATGGCTCACCTTGTAAATCCATGCAGATTTACGATATCAACAGCTTTTGTTTGACTCGCCTCAGGTGTAAACCCATTTACATATTTACAAATTAAAAACCAACAGTTTCACATGTACAGCACCAACAGCTTGGCTTTAATGGATTACCGAATAAATCCCTTACAGATTTATAACGCCAACAACTTGCCTTAATTGACTCCCTTGTAAATCCCATATAGTTTGGTCATTCATGCTGTATCTATTACTATTGGCCCTCAAATGCCAGTGAAGTCCACTCCTGATATTTTTATACAAAATTGAAAAAATATAGCCTTGGTTTATATTAATTGTCTTGAACTGAGGCAATATATGTGCCAATATGTGCACTCTGGCAGTGTGCAATAATTGTTATTTTAAACAAAAGGGCAGGAAGCTATTAGATATGTTTAAAAAGAGGACGAGTCATCCCGCTAACCAGGCTAGTTCAAAAGACCTACACATGAATGAATGAATGAATGAATGAATGAATGAATGAATGAATGAATGAATGAATGAATGAATGAATGAATGAATGAATGAATGAATGAATGAATGAATGAATGGATGGATGGATGGATGAATGAATGAATGAATGAATGAATGAATGAATGAATGAATGAATGAATGAATGAATGAATGAATGAATGAATGAATGAATGCATGCATGAATGAGTGAATGAATGAATGGATGGATGGATGGATGAATGAATGAATGAATGAATGGATGAATGAATGAATAAATGAATGAATGAATGAATGAATGAATAAATGAATGAATGGATGGATGAATGAATGAATGAATGAATGGATGGATGGATGGATGGATGGATGGATGGATGGATGGATGGATGGATGGATGAATGAATGAATGAATGAATGAATGAATGAATGAATGAATGAATGAATGAATGAATGAATGAATGGATGGATGAATGAATGAATGAATGAATGGATGGATGGATGGATGGATGGATGGATGGATGGATGAATGAATGGATGAATGAATGAATGAATGAATAAATAAATAAATAAAAGAATGAATGAATGAAAAGCTTGGGTCGTTTCTTTGTCTGATTGTTGATTATAGAAAGGTTTTTATTCAGTCTATGCGGATATTTTCGAGGTTTGATTTTGAAACGTCAGTATTTCGTTGTCAGAACTATTCTCAGCATTTTACCACTTTTTCACTTTGCTGTAGGAATAGCGATAGGGTAACTTAGGGTCAGAGTTTTCCCGCCTCCAGTGACGTTTCTACCAAAGTTATCTCGGAGGACCCTTTGAATCTAGGCCCCGAGGTACCCCTACCCTGCGAGATATAACTCGGTCTAATGTGATCAGACCCTTAGCGAGGAAACTAAACAAAGATGCTTTGTGAATGTTGCGGTGTTGTCACTCACTTTACAAGCCTAAACATTGAATGTTAAAATGGCTCCATACAGTTTCTTGAGAAATGGAAAATACAAGTTTGAGAGTCCACGTGATTAAACAATTCGGGAAAAGAATAAAACTGAATGTTGTGCATTGTTAAACAGTCGGACAATCAAAAACTGGTACCAAATAAATAGCAACAGTTGTTGCTATGGCAACAGTGACGTTTCAAAATGGCTGCCAATTACCCTTCAAACTAATTTAATTCGAAAAAAACTTTGGTGACCCCCAATTTTTTTTTCATTAAAACTTTCCTGGAAGTATAAGTAATCAATAGGCCGATCTTAAAACAATTCTGTAGACGGAATAATTTTTTTTTCCGGAAAAATCATGTTTGTTAATTTTTAAAAAATGAAAAAAAATATTGGGGGTCATCAAAGTTTTTTTCGAATTAAATTAGTCTGAAGCGTAATTGGCAGCTATTTTGAAACGTCGTTGTTGCCATAGCAACAGCTGTTGCTATTTATTTGGTAACAGTTTTTGATTGTCAGACTGTTTAGTTATGTATAACATTTAGTTTTATTTTTTTTTGGAATTGTTTATGAACGTGTTTTGGACTCTCAAACTTGTATTTTCCATTTTTCAAGAAACCACTTTAAAGCACTCTTTGTCCATGTGTTATCTTGTGTTAAACGCTGCATGCGACCTCACGACTGCTCTGAGTGCTTTAGTTCTTAAAGAAGAAATGAAATGTAAATTAAATTTTCTTCATCTTTAAGAACTCATGCAAATAATAAAGAATTGCTTTTACAGTTTTTCCATATCTCACTTCGTTCACAAGTTATTTAGAATTGTTTGATATGTAAATGAGATAAGCTATAACGTAAATTATGCGCGGATAATTGTAATTTATTGGAAAATCATGTATATCTTTGAAATTATTATAACAATAGAGTTGATGTTTGCGGGCATAAATATGTTTTTAGCCCGACTCAGGTTCATTTTAGCCCGAGCCAAAGGTGAGGGTTAAAATTAGCTCTGAGAAGGGCCAAAAACATATTTATGTCCAAGAACATCAACTCTATTACTATTATAATAATTTTAGTAACTGTATATGAAGGCAAATACTCTACTCGAAAAAGGATATTTGAAGTCTCAGAGAAAGGTATAAATAAATAACAACGAACACCAGCTACAGCAGAAGCAACAACAACAACAATGACAACAAAAAGACCAGCAATACCAATATTACCAACCACCAACACCACCACCAACAACAGCACCACCATCATAACCACTAACAACACCAACGACCACTATCAACACCACCACTGCCACCAACAACAAACAAGCAAAGTACGAAATTAACTCCGAGGTCTTTTAGGAGAGCCCACTACCCATGTGTGGAAATCTAGTTCCGCGCTCTTACTCGGCCACGAAGGTAGTTGAGCAGGGGGGTGGTGGTAGTTTAAACGCCGGATAATATGTTAGAGAAATAGAATGAGTGTGGATAACCGAGTTGAACCGCTTATTAAAACCATTTAGCGAGGAACCATTTTAAAGCTCCGGAGATTCTCGATGAAAGGCCGACAGAAGGGCAAAATTTCTCTCCTCTACCTCAAACTCTCATCCAACGTAATAGTTACTGCTTATAACGGTCGCTACAAAAATGGTTTCGCACTAAGATCGATCTAACTTGGATCAATCTCGCATCGATCTCCAGGTTTGCTTGGAGAAAACGTTATACTTGTTTAGATCGATCTCACACTTGTGTAGATCAATCTCAGACATTTTTAGATTATATAATCTTGTAGATCAATCTCATACTCGTTTAGATCAATCTCATACTCGTTTAGACCAATCTCACACTTGTTTAGATCAATCTCACACTCGTTTAGATCAATCTCTCACTCGTTTAGATCAATCTCACACTCTTTAGATCAATCTCACACTCTTTAGATCAATCTCTCATTCGTTTAGATCAATCTCATACTCGTTTAGATCAATCTCTCATTCGTTTAGATCAATCTCATACTCGTTTAGATCAATCTCATGCTCGTTTAGATCAATCTCACACTCGTTTAGATCAATCTCACACTCGTTTAGTTCAATCCCACACTCGTTTAGATCAATCTCATACTCGTTTAGATTAATCTCACACTCGTTTAGATCAATCTCACACTAGTTTAGATCAATCTCTCGCTAGTTTAGATCAATCTCACACTCGTTTAGATCAATCTCTCACTAGTTTAGATCAATCTCACACTCGTTTAGATCAATCTCTCATTCGTTTAGATCAATCTCACACTCGTTTAGATCAATCTCACACTAGTTTAGATCAATCTCACACTCGTTTAGATCAATCTCACACTCGTTTAGATCAATCTCTCATTCGTTTAGATCAATCTCACACTCGTTTAGATCAATCTCACACTCGTTTAGATCAATCTCACACTAGTTTAGATCAATCTCACACTCGTTTAGATCAATCTCACACTCGTTTAGATCAATCTCACACTCGTTTAGATCAATCTCGCACTCGTTTAGATCAATCTCACACTCGTTTAGATCAATCTCGCACTGGTTTAGATCAATCTCACACTCGTTTAGATCAATCTCACACTCGTTTAGATCAATCTCCGACTCATTTAGATCAACCTCGCACTCGGTTAGGTCAATGTCACACTCGTTTAGATCAATGTCACACTCGTTTAGATCAATCTCACACTCGTTTAGATCAATCTCGCACTCGTTTAGATCAATCTCACACTCGTTTAGATCAATCTCTCACTCGTTTAGATCAATCTCACACTCGTTTAGATCAATCTCACACTCGTTTAGATCAATCTCATACTCGTTTAGATCAATCTCACACTTGTTTAGATCAATCTCACACTCGTTTAGATCAATCTCTCACTCGTTTAGATCAATCTCAATCTCAATCTCACACTCTTTAGATCAATCTCACACTCTTTAGATCAATCTCTCATTCGTTTAGATCAATCTCATACTCGTTTAGATCAATCTCTCATTCGTTTAGATCAATCTCATACTCGTTTAGATCAATCTCTCATTCGTTTAGATCAATCTCATACTCGTTTAGATCATTCTCTCACTCGTTTAGATCAATCTCACACTCGTTTAGATCAATCTCTCATTCGTTTAGATAAATCTCATGCTCGTTTAGATGAATCTCACACTCGTTTAGATCAATCTCACACTCGTTTAGTTCAATCTCACACTCGTTTAGATCAATATCATACTGGTTTAGATCAATCTCACACTCGTTTAGGTCAATCTCACACTAGTTTAGATCAATCTCTCGCTAGTTTAGATCAATCTCACACTCGTTTAGATCAATCTCTCACTAGTTTAGATCAATCTCACACTCGTTTAGATCAATCTCTCATTCGTTTAGATCAATCTCACACTAGTTTAGATCAAACTCACACTCGTTTAGATCAATCTCACACTCGTTTAGATCAATCTCACACTCGTTTAGATCAATCTCTCATTCGTTTAGATCTATCTCACACTCGTTTAGATCAATCTCACACTCGTTTAGATCAATCTCACAGTAGTTTAGATCAATCTCACACTCTTTTAGATCAATCTCACACTCGTTTAGATCAATCTCACACTCGTTTAGATCAATCTCACACTAGTTTAGATCAATCACACTCGTTCAGATCAATCTCACACTAGTTTAGATCAATCTCACATTCGTTTAGATCAATCTCACACTAGTTTAGATCAATCTCACACTCGTTTAGATCAATCTCTCATTCGTTTAGATCTATCTCACACTCGTTTAGATCAATCTCACACTCGTTTAGATCAATCTCACACTAGTTTAGATCAATCTCATACTCGTTTAGATCAATCTCACAAGTGTTTAGATCAATCTCACACCCGTTTAGATCAATCTCACGCTCGTTTAGATCAATCTCACACTAGTTTAGATCAATCTCACACTCGTTTAGATCAATCTCACACTAGTTTAGATCAATCTCACACTCGTTTAGATCAATCTCACACTCGTTTAGATCAATCTCACAGTTGTTTAGATCAATCTCACACTCTTTTAGATCAATCTCACACTCGTTTAGATCAATCTCACACTCGTTTAGATCAATCTCACACTCGTTTAGATCAATCTCACACTAGTTTAGATCAATCTCATACTCGTTTAGATCAATCTCACAAGTGTTTAGATCAATCTCACACCCGTTTAGATCAATCTCACGCTCGTTTAGATCAATCTCACACTAGTTTAGATCAATCTCACACTCGTTTAGATCAATCTCACACTAGTTTAGATCAATCTCACACTCGTTTAGATCAATCTCACACTCGTTTAAATCAATCTCACACTCGTTTAGATCAATCTCACACTCGTTTAGATCAATCTCACACTCGTTTAGATCAATCTCACACTCTTTAGATTAATTTCACACTCGTTTAGATCAATGTCACACTCGTTTAGATCAATCTCACACTCGTTTAGATCAATCTCTCACTCGTTTAGATCAATCTCACACTCTTTAGATTAATTTCACACTCGTTTAGATCAATCTCACACTCTTTAGATTAATTTCACACTCGTTTAGATCAATCTCACACTCTTTAGATTAATTTCACACTCGTTTAGATCAATCTCCCATTCGTTTAGACCGACCTTTGCTTAAAACTAAATAAACTAAATTAAAAATTTGGGCTAATCTGGATCGTGCAGGATCAAGGGACTTAGCTATAAATCTTCTTACATGCACACGGGCACGACAGAATTACTGAAACAATCATGTATTTGCTTATCTAATTTTTAATAACGTCTATAAAGTATAGTCATTAGTTTCTTATTCATTAGTAAAGTATTAAGTATGCATGCATGTCATCCCACATACAAAACAATTTCCTATCGGTCAAACAACAAATATTTAAGCAATGGAAGCCTTTGTGATAAGTTATTAAAAATCAATATAGTTTTAATTAAAATTTAACAACATGAAAAACAATTTCCTATTCAGTGTCAAACTTCAAAAGTAAATATTTAACGATTAATTTAAGAAACTGACTAGCTTCTCTGTGAAAACTTATTAAATATCAATACAGTCTTAATTTAAATATAAAAATAATTAGTTATTGAGATTAAAAGTAACCATTTTTTAATTATACAGTCTCTTATCAAACGGCTTTTTACACACGAGCTGAATCAGAATCGTATTGTGGTTTGACCATTCACCAAAGGCTAAAAGCCCTGTTTACACGGCCAAAATTTAAGCGGGATCTGAGCCACATCTGACTTTAAGCAGGCTTAAAATGTCCGTGTAAACAGATCGGCGTAAATTAATCGCGATTAGTTTGCACCACCTCAAACCTCTCTCCTCCGCAGAGGCGTTTATCACTTCACTATAATTTGGAAATATGAAAATCCGATGAAAATCCGCTGAATTTCGCCCGCGTTCTCAATTTCAGCGGATTTTCATCGGATTTTCATATTTCCAAATTAAAGCCTCTGCGGAGGAGAGAGACCTCAAACTGAGCACGATCAGTTAATCGCGCTTAACTTGGCCGTGTAAACGCAACTTGGGCAATGACGTCACACGTTGTATGTCAGTATGGGTGAGAAAACGAGAAATCAGTTATATCTTTGGATTGGTTTTGTCGGGAAGAGGATTTTCAGGACCCCAACAAAACCCGACGCTCTTGAGGGATATGAATTTCAACTTTTAAGTATTATAACAAATTACAAAATCACGGTTGTTTTGCGTTTCTGGAGGCCCGTTTCAAACGTCGAGCTTATCATGTGCCGAACTTAATACATATTAAGTTCGACAAAGCTCGACGTGGTTTCAAACGTCGAGCCTAACATGTCGAACTTAATTGCTAGCGGCGAGCATTCGTTGGATTTGGTCAGTGGCCACCTACGCGAATGTGCAGCGCTTAACATGAATAATGTGCCATGAATCGCACGGTTTTCGTTTTTCTTGTCTATATCTCATTATTTTCTTGTCGGTAAATCAGAAGAGAGCGAGAAAAGAGAACAAAATAATTGTGAGTAGATGATTGAGTTGAATCTGCCTTACACTTGTTGTCAGTTGAATGCGGAACGTATCTCTGTGCGCCGTCCGATTGACTTCTTCATCTTCTTCAAACTTCAAACTCAGCGCATCGATTACATGCTTATTACGATACAAACAGTAATGATCTCTTCTCGCGTCTATATTTACTCGAAAAGACCGCCGTGCGCGAGGGGCAAATCACTCGCTAAAAAGTGTACGAGACTCTCGGACTTTCAAAAGTCCGGGTATTTTCTCGTTGGACTTTCGGACTTTTGTGATTTTTTTGCGGACTTTTGCGGACTTTTTGTGAAAATTGTTAACGATATTTTCCCATTGTTTTTCATGTTCTGGTCGGGCTATAAGTGAAACTGGGAATGAATATAAGCCCAGGAGGCGAATGGGAGAACTAGAAATTGGGCCATTACATATTTAGGATAACAACAGTAAAAAAAACATGCAAAATCCCGATAATAAAAGTTGGTAATACCCCAATCCAAAATTTAAATAGCTTTGCAGCCTGTCGCCTTTAACTCAAAATTAATATTCTACGCCTACTTGATTAATTATATTTACATTTCATCCATGCAGGTGGTTGTTACACTGCGGCCGCAAAGCATGACGGTTATTTTAGTAAATTTAAGCAACTGCACAGAGGAGGTTGGACAGCTGCCACAAAGCATCATGGTCCTAACGCTAAAATCGATTCATTTGCATCTTGACCGCAGACGAGGAGTGAACTCTGCTCGGTGGACTAGATGCACAAAAACTTTTGAAAACTCGTCACAGTTGATCGAGAATTGATAAATCTGATGGCCAGAAAAATACGAGAACAATTCGTGATGACCATGGCATAGACAATTAATATGATCAGATTGTGCTTTATTTGGCGTATATTCGTGACAATGGCTGACTCGTACCCAGTCTCTGGAGATTTGAGGTTTTGATGTTTGCGGTGACGAAATTTACTAACCTCATATTTCCCTGCAAATTCCCCCCTATTATTTTCGGCAGGCAATACAAAGACGACTGGGTACGAGTCAGCCAAAGATGGATATTTCCACGTGGTCAAGACCAAGCAAACTCGTTGTCATGTATATAAAATACTTCAGGATGAAATTACATGAAGTACATAACGAATTTGTAGGAGAAAGTGCAGATTTCCTTCGGATTTTTTTTGGATTTTGATCAATTCAGTAAGATTTTGTGAATTTTAATAGATTTTGAACGGATTTTTATGGATTTTCATGGATTTTCAGGACTTTTTGCGGATTTTTTGATTTTTAAGGATTTTATAAATTCCGCTGGACTTTTTGGACTTTTTGCGGACTTTTCGTCAAAGTGTACGAGATTTTTGGAGTGATTTGCCCCTCGGCCGTGCGTATAAAGTTTCATGTTTTCAGCTCGCATTACAGTTAGAAAAACTAGACAAACACGTTTTTTCGTGAATTGCATTAAGTTCGGCACATGATAAGTTCGACGTTTGAAACCACGTCGCGCTTTGTCGCGCTTTGGTCATTCTACTCGACTGAACCGGTCGAACTTAACTTCGCGGTCGAACTTAATTAAAACAGTCGAACTTAATTGTTTCAAACGTCGAGCTTATCATATGCTTAATTCAAACCCCCGCGCGCTTGAGCGAGCGAGCGAGCGAGTGAGTGAGCGAGTGAGTGAGTGAGTGAGTGAGTGAGTGAGTGAGTGAGTGAGTGAGTGAGTGAGTGAGTGAGTGAGTGAGTGAGTGAGTGAGTGAGTGAGTGAGTGAGTGAGTGAGTGAGTGAGTGAGTGAGTGAGTGAGTGAGTGAGTGAGTGAGTGAGTGAGTGAGTGAGTGAGTGAGTGAGTGAGTGAGTGAGTGAGTGAGTGAGTGAGTGAGGGAGGGAGGGAGGGAGGGAGGGAGGGAGTGAGGGAGTGAGTGAGTGAGTGAGTGAGTGAGTGAGTGAGTGAGTGAGTGAGTGAGTGAGTGAGTGAGTGAGTGAGTGAGTGAGTGAGTGAGTGGGAGGGTGAGTGAGTGAGTGAGTGAGTGAGTGAGTGAGTGAGTGAGTGAGTGAGAGGGTGAGTGAGTGAGTGGGAGGGTGAGTGAGTGAGTGGGAGGGTGAGTGAGTGGGAGGGTGGGAGGGTGGGTGGGTGGGTGAATGAATGAATGAATGAATGAACGGATGAATGGACGGACGGATAAACAGACAGATGGATGGATGATCGTATGAACGAATGAATGAATTCTTTACTAATCAATAATTCATTTATTTTGAGGTCGATTTTAAATACAAAGCTACAATAACTGAGATACTCACCCAAGGTCGTAATGGCTGTTGCAATCAATGGGTAAAGAGTTACACTGTCTCCTACAGCAATGATGGAGTTCATTTCACATCTTATCGTAAAGGTGGCTTGACTAAGGTGAGTAACTATAGGAAATATTATTAATGATTATGTAATGTAGAGTGCTGCTAAATATACAATTATTGACACCACAATGGCTTAAACAATTTAAGAGATTATCTAACTTATTTGAAACTGCGTGGTTATTCCATTTCACTCTACTCCACTGTACTCTACTCTACTCTACCCTACCCTACCCTACCCTACCCTACCCTACCCTACCCTACCCTACCCTACCCTACCCTACCCTACCCTACCCTACCCTACCCTACCCTACCCTACCCTACCCTACCCTACCCTACCCTACTCTACTCTACTCTACTCTACTCTACTCTACTCTACTCTACTCTACTCTCTACTCTACTCTACTCTACTCTACTCTACTCTACTCTACTCTACTCTACTCTACTCTACTCTACTCTACTCTACTCTACTCTACTCTACTCTACTCTACTCTACTCTACTCTACTCTACTCTACTCTACTCTACTCTACTCTACTCTACTCTACTCTACTCTACTCTACTCTACTCTACTCTACTCTACTCTACTCTACTCTACTCTACTCTACTGCACTCCACTTCACTTCACTTTACTTTACTCCACTCTACGCCACTCGCTCCACTCCACTCCACTCCACTCCACTCCACTCCCTCCACTCCACTCCACTCCACTCCACTCCACTCCACTCCACTCCACTCCACTCCACTCCACTCCACTCCACTCCACTCCACTCCCTCCCTCCACTCCCTCCACTCCACTCCCTCCACTCCACTCCACTCCACTCCACTCCACTCCACTCCACTCCACTCCACTCCACTCCACTCCACTCCCTCCACTCCACTCCACTCCACTCCACTCCACTCCCTCCCTCCCTCCACTCCCTCCCTCCCTCCCTCCCTCCCTCCCTCCCTCCACTCCACTCCACTCCCTCCCTCCCTCCCTCCCTCCACTCCACTCCACTCCACTCCACTCCACTCCACTCCCTCACTCCCTCACTCCCTCCCTCCCTCCCTCCCTCCCTCCCTCCCTCCCTCCCTCCCTCCCTCCCTCCCTCCCTCCCTCCCTCCCTCCCTCCCTCCCTCCCTCCCTCCCTCCCTCCCTCCCTCCCTCCCTCCCTCCCTCCCTCCCTCCCTCCCTCCCTCCCTCCCTCCCTCCCTCCCTCCCTCCCTCCCTCCCTCCCTCCCTCCCTCCCTCCCTCCCTCCCTCCCTCCCTCCCTCCCTCCCTCCCTCCCTCCCTCCACTCCACTCCACTCCACTCCACTCCACTCCTCCACTCACCCACTCACCACTCCACTCCCTCCACTCACTCCACTCCACTCACCTCACTCCCTCCCTCCCACCCTCCCTCCCTCACTCCCTCCACTCCACTCCACTCCACTCCACTCCACTCCACTCCACTCCACTCCACTCCACTCCACTCCACTCCACTCCACTCCCTCCACTCCCTCCCTCCACTCCACTCCACTCCACTCCCTCCACTCCCTCCACTCCACTCCACTCCACTCCACTCCACTCCACTCCACTCCACTCCACTCCCTCCACTCCACTCCACTCCACTCCACTCCCTCCACTCCACTCCACTCCACTCCCTCCACTCCACTCCCTCCACTCCACTCCACTCCACTCCACTCCCTCACTCCACTCCACTCCACTCCACTCCACTCCACTCCACTCCACTCCACTCCACTCCACTCCACTCCACTCCCTCCACTCCACTCTACTCTACTCTACTCTACTCTACTCTACTCTACTCTACTCTACTCCACTCTAGAACTACTCTACTTCCCTCCACTTCACTTCACGTTACTTTACTTTACACCACTCTACTCAACCGCACTCTACTCCACTCCATTTTACTATACTCTACATCACTCCATTCCACACCACTCTACGCGTTACTACACTCCACTTTACTCAACAGCACTCCACGCCACACCAATCTACATCACTCCATTTTATTGCACTCTACATCACTCTATTGCACTCCACGTCACTCTATTGCACTCCACCTGGCTTTTATCAAACAATATTTATCAAACAGGATTTTAACAGTTTGTCCATGTCAAGGTTTTTAATTCGAGAGATTCCAATGACGTACGACTTTCTGTTTTCCCTTACAGATATTCCAGGGTAACGTGAACAGGGACACAATAGCTCGTCAAGCTCTTTCTCCGGTTATTCTTGCTCGTTATGTTCGAATACATCCAAAAACATGGCATGGACATATCTCGATGAGGGCAGAATTCCATGGTTGTTTTGAAGGTAAATTAATGACCAGATTTTAAATTCTATATTTATTCCAGTTCTGCTGAAATATCGTACGATTTTGTATAAATTGTAAGTCGTGATTTCATTTTGTAATGTGAACAATTTGATAATGAAAATTACACCGTCTGTCTCTCATCGTTACAAATCTTTATTAAAAATCGTATTATAAAAACTATACTTGTAGATCAACCTTGTGCAAAAGAACCGTGTCTGAACAGCGGAGAATGTGAACAAAGTGGAGACAGCTTTAAGTGCAAGTGTCTTGCTGGCTATAACGGAAATCGTTGTGAAAATGCAGGTAAGGGAAACTAGAAATTAGCTAACGCAAACTAACACTTTACTGGCCTACTAGATTGCCACCGATTTGGCAATTATATAATTATCTTACTTGCACATAACAGTATAATTATGTCGCACATCGAACACAACCCACCGCACGTTTAAATAATTTGAGTTGCTGTTGTTTTTGTTTTGTTGTTTGTTTGTTTGTTGTTGTTGTTGCTGTTGTTGCTGTTGCTGTTGTTGTTGTTGTTGCTGTTGCTGTTGCTGTTGCTGTTGCTGTTGCTGTTGCTGTTGCTGTTGCTGTTGCTGTTGCTGTTGCTGTTGCTGTTGCTGTTGCTGTTGTTGTTGTTGTTGTTGTTGTGTTGTGTTGCTGTTGTTGTTGTTGTTGTTGTTGTTGTTGTTGTTGTTGTTGTTGTTGTTGTTGTTGTTGTTGTTGTTGTTGTTGTTGTTGTTGTTGTTGTTGTTGTTGTTTTTGTTTTTTGTGTTGTTGTTGTTGTTGTTGTTGTTGTTGTTGTTGTTGTTGTTGTTGTTGTTGTTGTTGTTGTTGTTGTTGTTGTTGTTGTTGTTGTTGTTGTTGTTGTTGTTGTTGTTGTTGTTGTTGTTGTTGTTGTTGTTGTTGTTGTTGTTGTTGTTGTTGTTGTTGTTGTTGTTGTTGTTGTTGTTGTTGTTGTTGTTGTTGTTGTTGTTGTTGTTGTTGTTGTTGTTGTTGTTGTTGTTGTTGTTGTTGTTGTTGTTGTTGTTGTTGTTGTTGTTGTTGTTGTTGTTGTTGTTGTTGTTGTTGTTGTTGTTGTTGTTGTTGTTGTTGTTGTTGTTGTTAGTTTTTGTTTTGTTATTCTAGAATGTAAAGAGCCGCTGTGTCTTGGTATGCAAGATGGAGAAATCTTGGATTCCCAAATCACAGCTTCCTCTGAATGGAATGCTAACCATGGACCAACTAACGCCAGATTAAATTTCAAACCACATGGAGGGAAAACAGGAGCATGGTCGTCGAGATATAATAATCGTAACCAATGGCTCCAAGTTGATTTTGAACTTCAAGCGACGGTAACTGAAATACAAACCCAAGGTCGAAATAGCGCGAATCCTATCAATGGGTGACGAGTTATGCTGTCTCCTACAGCAATGACGGGATTGATTTCAAACCTTATCGCCATGGCAGAGTGATTAAGGTAAATAAGGCAGATTAAAGGATTAAAAGATTAAAGGACTGGGTGGCTAATCATCCTTGCTGATTTGCGAAGGACGCAGATCAATGTGGCCGTGTCAAGGCATATCGAAGGCGCTCGAAGCAGCCGACATGCGACACAGTTCAGACCACGAATCACAGCTATTAAAGATGTTAGGTGTTGATTTTACGGAGGGAGGAAAACCGGAGAACCCGGTGAAAAACCCTCGAAGCACAGGAGAGATCGACTACAACTCCACTCACATGAGTTCCAAGCTCGACAATGGGGTCATTCCCAAGTGGTCACCCATCCAAGTACTAACCCCGTCTAACTGGGCTTAATTTTTGGTGAAAGGCAGCGCGCGAACAGCACACGCCACCCGTGCTCCACATTATTACCCCCACCAGGAGGCTATATATGTTGCTACCCCTTTCTGTCTTTGTTTCTACACTGCCTACGCAGCACGCTATTTTTATATTATAGGTAGGTCGTTACGGGTTTCATTGCATCTATTCTGATATTATATGTTAATAGGTGTTTCCAGGAAATAAGAATCCAGATACTATTGTAAAAAATATCGTCTCGCCTGTCATTGTTGCTCGTTACATCCGAATTCATCCAAGAACTTGGCATGGCCATATTTCTATGAGAGCTGAATTCCGCGGTTGTCTTAAAGGTACACAACAAAGATTTGAATTGAATTGAATTGAATTGAATTGAATTGAATTGAATTGAATTGAATTGCATTGCATTGCATTGCATTGCATTGCATTGCATTGCATTGCATTGCATTGCATTGCATTGCATTGCATTGCATTGCATTGCATTGCATTGCATTGCATTGCATTGCATTGCATTGCATTGCATTGCATTGCATTGCATTGCATTGCATTGAATTGCATTAATTGAATTGCATTGCATTGCATTGCGTTGCGTTGCGTTGCGTTGCGTTGCGTTGCGTTGCGTTGCGTTGCGTTGCGTTGCGTTGCGTTGCGTTGCGTTGCGTTGCGTTGCGTTGCGTTGCGTTGCGTTGCGTTGCGTTGCGTTGCGTTGCGTTGCGTTGCGTTGCGTTGCGTTGCGTTGCGTTGCGTTGCGTTGCGTTGCGTTGCGTTGCGTTGCGTTGCGTTGCGTTGCGTTGCGTTGCGTTGCGTTGCATTGCATTGCATTGACATTACTTTTCACGATCAATCAGTAGTTTCGTTGCTAAATAACTCGGCAGTTTACTGCTTTGTAAATTTTCGCTATTTTTGATAACGTGTAAAAAAAATAGGTACGCAATGCGTACATGTGACTACCGCTGTTAAGTACAGAACGAGATATAGACTTGAAATGCATGAAAATGTGTGAAAAGCACAGACACACACAAAAAAATGGTGGATAAATCCTAGCTAGAGAACCACTCTAGTGGTGCTTTGAACAACCCAATTTAACTTTTATCCACTGTGGATAAAATTTTATCAGTGGATAAAATTTTATATTAGGTTGTTCAAAGCATGATTAGTGCTGTTCTTTAGCTAGAACTTATCAACTAGATAAGCTATCTTGGCTTTGTACAACTCACCCCAGATCATATACATATAGATTATTTTTGTGGAAACACCGTAAAATATTTGTTTGCTAAGCTTTCAGCCTGTTGACTCAGGCCGAAACTGTTAGCAAATAAATAATTTTCATTGCGGTGTTTCCACAAAAATAATCTATATACATTATCGCCTTGAAAACTTTCAAAGAATTAATCACTCGAGATAATCAACATTGTGTTCCAAAACAACATTTTACCTGCCATAAATATGCTGTCAGTGGCATTCACGTGTAATGCACATCACTGATATTTTGTGATTCTGCTAGTATTTTAAATAACACAGAACAACAATACTCAGTATTGTAGTTTCAACAGATATATTTCTTCATTTCAAGGCTTTCAACATATTCAAGGCTTTAAGTTTCCCAGCACTTCACAATAGCTTTACAACAATTTCAGTATCAAAATATACAATTGGTGGCATGTAGATTATAGAATGTTTCAGTGCTTTCACAAGAGTTAGACTTCTGGTGTATCTACTATTCTGTGGACAGATCACTGTAGCAGCTCTGGTGTCCACAAACGTTGATTTCTTAATTTCATTATACAAGATATTGAACAACACCTAAAACAAGTAAACAAAGCACCAAGTCAAGGTTTTGTAATGTCTATGTAACAGCCAACATATTTTGCTTAAACTAAATTAATCTAACCTTATTTATACTGGATAACTCTATCAGTTATATCTAAACAGTTATCCTCAGAGCTCCAGTAAGGGCCCACCCTCATTGGTCCAGTGTTACTACAGGAGGAAACCTGAGTACCCGGAGGAAACCTGTGGTGTTTGGTAGAGTCAAACTGGAAGCACTGTTCTCACATGTGGCCAAGGTGAATTATTTTAATCAGATAACTGCACCGTGCAGGTATTGAACCCAGCTCGCAGAGGTGAAAGGCACGTGCACTAACCACTATGCCACCAACACCACCTAGCATAAATTTCTTATATACAATGTATATAGTGTAAATACAGGGCACTGTGATATATACTTCTCGAACTCATTAATAATTCACAAACCAAACAGATAGGA